>NAGG01000030.1:0-46453 GCA_003031705.1 Calonectria naviculata
TCTAGGAATTATTACTAATAAGGCATAACTTAGCTTTTAATATAATTTAATTACCTTTAATTAATCTACTTAACTAATTAACCTATTACCAGATAGTAGTGACTTTTATATTATCCCTTATATTGCTTAGACTAGCACGCCTGATCTGCCCGCAAATATAAACCCTTCGGTTTACCTTGCAGGTTAAGACCAGACCGTTACACATACACCATAGGAAAAAGATGTCTTTTCTCTTCCTTCAAACACAGCTTATCCAACTGTACGATTGGTGGATTATCAGTAGTAGAATGAATTTAAACTGAAAAATAGGGCTCTGAAAGCCTGGGAATTGTGGCTCCATCATTCTAGCAATGTTTGAAATAGATGTTAATGGCTTTTCATAATTTTATAAATGGTTAGAGGTGTGTTTGGTGAAGAATTTGTGCTAGAGGTTAGGGGGGGGCTTTTATAACAGTGAGATGTGTGTGTGGCGTTGTGGATCACCTCCAGCCCCCTTTCCCCTAGATTGGTACAAGGTTGATCATGGGACCACTAATATCTGTGTGGGATAAAGCGATAGGCCGGGCTGTCATGAATGGAATCACCGATACGAGCACATCTCGAGTTAGTGCACACATGTAACCATCACAAGTATGCTGTGCACAAATACGGCCGAGTCCACACAAATTAGTTTTATGCCAGAGATATTGTGAGGATACTTGCCATAAGGTCAATTGCAAGGTATATTGGCGCGGCATAACACGGCATAGTATATCAACCAAGACACGGTACAACACGGAACGGTGTAACACGTAAAAAGTACGGCAAGACGCAGCAAGACATGGTACAGTAAGAGACTCCACCCAAGGCTACAGATTGCGTTTTGAAGCAGTGAATGCTTGAACCGAGTAACCAGTACTTCTGCATCATCAAAGTCATGCGATGAGACTTCAAAGCTTGTCTGGTCTAAAATGGAAGGCTCATCATCAGCTGCTCTTCATTGTCCTATTTTCCCAATTTCTGGTTCTATTAATTCCTCAACTTAGGAAGCTAATAGTCGACCCGACTGGGTGAGGGCCGTAGAACCCTCAAGACAACTTGATAAAATACAAGCAGGTGGCATCAATAATACAGCCCCCGTGCCTTACAACTAAGCCTTGTAGGGGGGTTTTGGCGGGCACACGCAGGTTAGGTAGCGAAGCCCTGTGATGCACTAATAAAATCTTCAATAGAAAACCCCATCTCACCCCAAATAGGATGCATCCTGGCAGATACCATCCAAAGCCTAGAATAGCCATCAACTGATTTGTACTGCGAAACAGCGAATCGCCTCCCACCTGCCCAATTCTATTTGTAACAAGGCGAAACAATCTAGGGTAGGAGCGGATTTACGTGTGCAGGTGGATTAATAGTTATTCCGACTACAACCCCAGGTGGCTGGATCAGCTCCGTTTCAATCCATGGTTTTTGACTCAATTTGTGACACCTTCCTGGGGGGATTGCTTGCATCAATGAATTAATTATGACGTATACCAATAATTCCGGCACAATGTTTTAAATCACTGTTTTGTTTTGCTCTTTTATACTCTTCCCCGCCTGATATATCTAACTATCACAGTCTCCAACCGTTAATCGAATTGTTATCTCGACTGGGTGCGAAGTTATTTTGAACGTCCAGGAGTCTCATTTCATCATTCTTCTCTAACATTACTTTTTTTAATTTGACCTTTTGTCACTTTCCGGAGTTTAAAAAAGCAAGCAGATATTAAGTTACACAGCCAAAAAAGTGTTCATTCTGTTCTAGACGAGAATTGTTCATATTCGTACGTTCATTTTGGAATTAAAAAAAAAAAAACTGTGTCTCTGGATTCACCTTTGCAAACTAGCTCAATAAACTCATAACAAAAAAACTCGCATTGAATCTCTAGTTAAATTTCATATCCGAAAGCAGTCCTTATATTGAATTGCCTGCCCTGGATATGTTGCCTCAATGGGGGTGGGAGCATGCAAGGTAACAAACAAAGTTCTTTGATGGATTTAACGGGTATAAATGGGTTGAATTGAAACCCCATAAAAAACATGGTGCATAAGCAGCAGTCAATCAGTTGCGAAGACGCGCACTCGGAGCCAAGCATCAACTCCGTCTCTGTCAAACTTAGCTGAGTCCAGGTAACGCATCCCATTGGTGGAAACCTGCCGAGGAAAAAGCTTGGGACGGCCTTTGGAATGTTGCCAACGATCCAATAGGATATATGCGTCCGAATTTTGGAACGCCGGTAAACTCTAACCAAGCCTCTTTGATCACAATTATATCACACAGACGCATTCAGAAGCATATTTATGTGTTGGCGATTGATAGAAAAGGTGACTGGCACTCTGGGTGCGCGGCCATCTGGTCTTCGCCTTACCCATTACACACCCCATGACAGCTCAATGACATCGCCGTCGGTCACCGGACAATACGTCGCCGCGAAAAATCACAACCCAGAGACTAGCACCAATCCGATCGATTATAGAACCCGGTAATTCGATTACGAAATAACGAAAATGAAGAATGGACCTGGACCCGTGGGTGTGTTGGTATGCCGACCACTCGTCGCCAAAACCAAATCATTGTTGACGCATTTATAGTGCTCCGAGTGGATATTGATAGGCATAGCGACAGTCACCATAGCGGCGCGACTCTATCTGCGATTTAAAATACAACGACGGAGACTGATGTTGAGCGACTGGCTCATGATTCCGGCATTGATGAGCTCCATTATAGCAGCATCATGTGATATTGTTTCCGCGCGGAATGGCGCATTCAAGCCATCAATAAGCTACACCTTTGAAGGATATAATGCCTCTCCAGACAAACTGCAATACGAGCTCGAGGTCAGTAGGTAATGGAGAAGGTGAACCCAGCCTCAGATTTCAAGCTGGCACTATCCTCGATTTGGCAGCTAACAGTACTGTCACCCATAGATATTTACGTTAAGTGGAATACCGATAATCTGCGGTTTGTACCTATGCAGAGCTTCTTTGCTCGCCCTATATCTAAATATATTCCCTGAATTTATGCGCAAGCGGCGAATATTCCTTTGGGCTTCAATTGCCTATGTTGCCATCGCGTTCGTCATCACAATCCTGTTGGTATTTGTAATTTGTATACCTTTCAGTCGAAACTGGTATGTGCTTCCGGCTTTTAATCCGACCTTGAATATGTTCGGGTGCGATTATAACATTGTTTCTATAGGACCCTCGATCCATCGAAGCAGTGCTCTGCTAAGTTAGGAATGGCAACATTTCATGCGTCTTGGGCCATGCAGTTTGCTAGTGATATCCTCCGTGAGTTGATGACTTTAAAATTGCCAAATGAAGACATGCTTACGAAAGAACATGCAGTGTTCATACTTCCTTGTCTCATTGTTCCTGAGCTCAACTTGCAAGGGACAGTTAAAGCTGGGGTATACTTCATATTCATCCTCGGTGCCATAAATATAATCTTCTGTGTCGTCAAGGAGGCAATGGTATTATCAGCAGAAATAAATGAGGATCTATCACTTAGCCTCATGGGTATGTATCAAACCTTGTCTGATAAGTCTCTTCATGAGCTTACTTTTTTTCCTTGTTGCGGGGCCAGCCCTTTGGACGACTCTCGACGGCAACGTAGGCCTCATAATCGCGTCCTTGCCATCTTTAGGGCCGTATTTTAGTCAAAGAAAACGAAAGCAATCATATGGCGAGGCGGGATTTAGTACCAGGCTGACAGGTAAAGCAAGCTTGAACACTCATTCAAGTATTGCCACCGATCCAATGGCAGGTCTGGGACCGCTTCCAGAAACAAAATAAAATATTGACCACCGTGGCTGCTGCGGATTAAATATTTTGGCCTCTGCCAAGACCATACCAACCCAGTTACAAACCTAATCATTTATGATCATTTACAACAGCATGCGTTATATCAATTAAATTCTACCTGGCAAATAGGAATAGCACTCGCTTAATGGAACTAAATCTGTAACAGGCCCGTGGTGCTCTGAGCCGAGATTGTTAAACATGATTCAACCCAGCCTTGTCAATTTATAACTTTCTGGGCGAAATGCTTGGTTCATGTTGTGATCGTCGCAACGAGACTTGGGCGATTACGTAGTTTAATCGTTTTCAATCAATATCCCATAGATTATGCCTTACATCAAAGCCATTTGTATCCCCAGCTAGATCAAGAAGGAAATCTTGGCTGTATGATATCTGGGATATGGGGAGCGTCACGCCTGTCAAAGGAGCGAAATCAAGGCCTCCAGAATCCAAGTCTATGAGAGACTGAACGCCAGAACCGGTTGGTTTAAGCAGGCTGTCGTGGTCCTGCTCACAAGGCCCCTGTGTGCTTAATGTCGACGTCAAACGTAGGTCTGATAACTCCACCTCCCCGACTGGGTTTTGCACATTTATTTGTGACATGTTTGGAAATTGCGATGCGATGCTGCCAGTATGCAAGGTGCCAAAGAGACCCCCAATAAGATGGCTCTGCCGTTCCATTCTTTGACGCGCCCTGTTCTCAGCATACAGCGCGCCGGCAGCACCTAGTTTGTTGACTATGGCTAAGCTACCTCTTGCTACTGCATCATGGCGGCTAAAGATAGTTAACAATGCTTGAGAAGTCGCCAGACTCTTCTCTATGGGGAATAAATAGTGCAGATCACCAAATTGCGCAAGTTCAAGGACCAATGCCGCGATGAACAATGAGTTGACCACAAGTGGGAGTCGCTTTGGGATGTTTTCACTTGATCTGAGTGTCGCTAGTAGGTCCACTGTGCGCATAGCCGAGTCAACACATGCGTGAGCTGCGACCAGATCATATTGCGATTGAAGGTTTGCTGTGCTGTCAAGACCCGATGTCTTCACGGCCCCTGACAGGTGCTTCGATACATGTTCAATCAGAAATGGTCGCGTAAGGAGCATTATGGCCCAGTAAGATGCCTCTTTGAGGTGGAGGAGACCCATGTTCGGCACATTCTTTCCATCTACCTCGTTGGAATCGCCTGGATTTATCTTGTCGGGCGCAAGACCAGACGAGAATCTCTGGGCAAACTGGCGGTGATGATCGCTAATTCGCTCCAGGGCTTCTTTAGAGATCTTGCGCTTGGAGTAGACACCTTTCAAAATCTTCTCAAATATATGACAGATATCGTTAGAGGCCGAGTAGTCTGTCTCAGTAGCCGTATCTCGTGTCTCACAGGTGGATGGCGGGCGGCCAAGCGATGCGCTCATGAACAAGTCGAGTATACGGAGAGACTTCCAGAGTCGCTCCCGCAGCCTGAACTCGGAAGAGCCAAACAGAGAGTTGATGTCACTTCTGTGCAGGCCCAGCGCGTAAGCGGCACGTACTGCAGTTCCCAGATTCACAAAGGCGGCGTTCTTGCGCGAAGCCCCCAAAAGGTACAATGTAATGAGTAGGCTGGCTTGAATGGTCAAAATACTCGAGTGCTCCATAAGACTTGGCATAGCTAAGAGTCTTCCGTAGTTGAAGTACTGTTCGGCATCATCGTCGCGATCTTCGGGACATGTCTGTGCGCCAATGGAAAATATGAGAAACAAGATTCCGCTTGTGGCACTGTGCTCATGCCCGTTTTGTTCGGTTTGCCGCCATTGAGCTGTCATCTGAACAAGCTCTTCCTCATCATACAAAGAAAGCGTAGAGGCACTCGCATACGAGTACCACCTCGCCAGGTACCGAGCTTCGCCTGGTGTAGGCCAATGCGGAGGTTGATTCACCGTTTCCACGAGCCAGTTGGGGCGGTCCAACGGCGTTGGCTCAATGAGGAAATGCGAAAATGAGACCTCGGGAAAGTGAGATGGCCCAAGCGAGGTCGACACTAGGCGGTGAATTGCATGCAGAAATGAAAGAGTGGCCGAGTCACCAATGAAGATGAACTTGCCCTCTCCATCTCTAGCTAATGTAGATAGAAGAGGAGCGGGGTCGTTACCAGGGTCATTGGGCATATACGAGACGGATGGTAAACTTGGTGCCTTGGCCTGAGGAGGATGTACGCCTACAGTAGGGTCGATAGCATTCGGGGGCTCTGAGCATGACAGATTCTGGTCCTTGGCGGTTCCAGGTGGACTCGCAGTAGACATGCGAGCGTTTGCGGAACGTGGTGAACGAGAGAAATTGCACTCCTTAAGAACACGACGGCTGCGGCACCTTCCACAAGGGAGGTTACCATCGCAGCGTTCCTTGCGGCGTCTGCAATTCAGGCACGCGTTCGTGCATCTGCTGCGATCTCTGCTTGTGATTGATTCGCTGGGCATCGCCGCTTGCTCGTCGACGCTCCTGAATTGTTAAAGGAACTGGGGAAAGGAAAGTGAAGAGAGAAGCACATAAGTCGCTACGAGTTTACATTTAAAGGGGTGTGGAAATGTTTAGGCGGGGTTGTGTTCTATGTTACGCGGGACGATCCGAGTTAAACTTGCGAATACCCCAGGATTCGGGAAATGGGATGTGGCCTGCCCGGGAAGACTAGCTACTTCAGGGTACGATCGCCAGGCTAGTAGAGTCATGCGGGAACCTGGATGTACGGATGTCACGGCTCGCTATGCAGCGTGTTCAAGTCTGTTATGCCGATCCCGCTTAGTCACAAAATGATGAGTGAGAACCATTACGAGCATGGAAGATGTGCAGAGGATGGACACCATGTGAGCCAAACGCTAGGCAATTCTTCATAGTATCGGCTCGGCCCAAATATAAATTAACTAGTAAATACGCTAGCCGGAAACTTTATTCATCACATGCCGCATGAAGCGAAATAAGGGCTACAGCTTTTCACGCCACACCATGTTGTTTAGCGGAGGATCGGGAACGAGAGGCTTTCCGCTCAGTTCTCTTGCGTCGACCCAATTGCCGTGGACCTGTGCACGCATTCGCATCGGGAGCTCGATGACAGCCACCGGGTGTTCAAAGTCCTTGGTATCCAGGACCACAATATTAGTGAGGTTGATGTCTAGGCGGTCAACGCCAAAGATGATGTGCCCATCGCCTTCTGGTGCATCGTCCGATCTTGGAATAAAGACGGGCTCCTGACATCGACAGTGCGGCCCGGGTGAATAAACCTTCAGTTCTCCAGTGCGCTTGTTCAGCATGGCGGTGGCGTTGAGACTGCGATAGACGTGTGCTGGGTCGCTGGGCGCGTTGGGATCGGCGTGAACAATGTTCATAAAAACATAATCGTGCGGCTTGCAGTAGAAGCGTTCATCAATTCGGGGGAACTCGTTGGGAGTATCGACCAGAACGGTCGGGTCTGAAAGCTCAGTCTTGTCTGGCAGTGTGGGATCTAGCTCAAATCGGACATAATCGACATTGGTGCTCTCACGGGTTGGAGCTTTCCCGTTCTGGCTTGATTCCTTTTGCTTATCACTCCAGAAAGTAAACCAGGTGTGCTTTGATTGGTTCGGCCAGGTGCCCTCAAAGATGATCTTGCCGTTTTCTTCCCAGGCCCCCCCGGTATGCACAACTTGAGTGTTTGAGTTGTGTGTGTACATTCGCGACTCGTAGGGCTTCCAACCCGAGTCAGCCAATGGCTTGTCTGGTCGACGGGGCGAAACAGTAAAAACGGTGGGCAGTGAGGTGTCCCAGACAAGCTTCGAGCCTCCCACCTCCCTGGATGGGACCGTGGGCCATTGGCAGAAAACAAGCCAGTTTTCGGTGATTGCCACGTCATGGATCGTCCCAGGAACGGTGCGCATGATGCGATGCAGATTCCTGACCTCCCCATCCCGAGAAATCGAATAAGAGACGAGCTCGTTGAAATTGCTACCGAATCCCCAAGTAACGAGTTCATCGACATTTTGGTCTATCTTGGGATGGCCGGTAAAGGTTGAAGAGTCAAAGACCTGGTTGTCATATGGGTTAACTCCCGTAGTCTCGAGCGTGTCAGGATCCATGGTCCAGGCCTGCCCGCCTTCGTTAAGGGCAAGCAGTCTATTACCCCAGTGGACGACATTGATGTTGGAGACTTGATCGGAGACTGCCTGCACGCATGGATGGTCCTCCATTGGGTTGCCTACGATATCCACAAACATGCTCTTCTTGTTGGCCCTCTCGACTTTGTAACGGTCGTTCTGAACATAACGAATCTTAAAGTCCACATGGCCTTTGTGAATGCGAAAAGCGCTTACAGCACCGTGACCTTCGAGAGGACTATGTCCTTCAGGTGTGGGTGTGAAGTGGTCGCCGGCAACGCGGTAGAAGGTCCCATCGATGCTGTCAGGGATAGTACCTCTGACCATGACGTCCCCTATTTCGCCTTCTAGGCGAATGGGCATATCAGGGCCACCAAGGTCTCTGGACCAGTGCCATCGAGATGACAGCTTCTCGGCTCCCTTTATAGGTCTCAGTTGAGCAGCCATGTTCGGGCGAAATGGTGATGGATGGTTCAAGATAGGTTCTGGAATAAGAGAATGGAATATTTTCTTGTTTTCAAAATATTAAGATAAACGTGGAGTAACGGTTCGAAATCCTATCCTCTTCGAGGTAATGTCTGATCCATATATAGAGCCTCAAAATTGTAAACTAACCAAGCCAAGGAGAGGACGTCAGACCTAAACCTTCGCATCGGAACTTTCAAGCACTTCGATAGCGCCGGATTTCGGCAGTACCGGGGCCAAGGATACTCCGTGCATGGGTAACATCAGTTTCGAGAAAGACTCAAATCTTTCAGACTTGAACTGAACCACGGCTCACAGTTACGCCACAATAATTAATACCTTAAGCTTTTGCCGAGCATGTGGAGGCGGGGATATGACGTTTGGGCTGAGTTTCTTAATCAGCTAAGGTGACAATCAAGTGGGACCCCCGCACAAGCATGGGGCATTTGACCTTATGAGGCTAGTGTAACCGCCCTTGGCAGACTAGAACGCATTGGACACTAGAGCCAAAAGGAGGTATTTCGGACCAGCTGCTGTTGCCTTCCGATGCAAGATCCTCGGAAGGCATATCTGTATAATTACTTACTCATCAATGACCCGGATTCTCGTAGGTGCTAGTTGCTCGGGTGAGTCTTTCCGAAAACGCAGATCAGGCTCGGCAACGATGCTGAGGCTCTCGGTCGGAAGCTCGAGGCCATTGCTCACGTCGGAACATTCGTCATAGTTTCAGATTTGCGATTCCACGCCGAAAAAAAACGAAGAGAAATACAGACTTCGGAACTGATGATTCTTTAGCTACGCGCCTTACATAGATGGAGCTTCCGATGGCATTCTGTGAGTTTGACATGATTAACTAACTGGCATGGGGATTTGTCAGAGTGGGATAGATGTTTATAAAACTCTAGAGTAGCAAGTATTTTCTGGTTAAGGGCAAAGTCTAGACATAAACAGCAGCTTTGGAAGTTTTTATCTATCCCAAAACACTCTTGCCTAGACAAACTCATTGCGTTGCTGAATATCTTTGATTGTAAAATATAACCGCCAACAACATGACTGCAACACTCACATTGCGCCCGAACACTCAGACTGAGGTCAAGTATACCCAAGAAGAACCAGCCACCGAAAACCTTGGTAACCGGGTTCCAATACTGGAGCGGCCGGTTTTCAAAAAACGCAACCTTAGGGTTATCTGCGTTGGCGCTGGTTTCGCAGGCCTGATACTTGCCTACAAATGGAAGCACCAAATGAAGATGAACGATTTTATTGATCTCGTCATTTATGAAAAGAACAACGACGTGGGTGGAACCTGGCTGGTAAATCGATATCCAGGTGTGGCATGTGATGCAAGTACTGCCCTTTTCGAGCCCATTAAACGAAATTCGAACTAACAATTTCTGCCAGATTCCCGCTCATGTGTACTCTTTCCCATTCGAGCCGAACCCGAACTGGAGCTCATTCTTTGCCTCGGGTCTGGAAATTTGGCAATACATCAAGCAGACGACAGAAAAGTACCATCTGGATGAGCGTGTCCAGTTTAACAGCAATGTCACTTCAACTGTCTGGGATGACATCGAAGGGAAGTGGAGGGTGGAGATTGATCAAGATGGCACCATCATCCACGATAAGGCAGACGTGTTGGTCAACGGGTCTGGAATCCTGCACAAATGGAGTTGGCCTGACATTAAAGGCTTGGACAATTTCCGAGGCCCAAAACTGCACAGCGCTGCATGGGATGCCTCTGTTGACTGGACTGGTAAGCGAGTTGCCCTCATAGGAAATGGATCCTCAGGGATTCAGATTCTGCCACAAATGCAACCGAAGGCGGCCAAGATAGTCAACTATATCAGAACCCCAACCTGGATCGCGTTGAACTTCGTGGCGCACCTTCTCCCAGAGGGAAAGAATTTCGACTATACCGAAGAACAGAAGAGGGAGTTCAGAGAAAATCCGCAAAAGTTGCTTGAGATGCAAAGTCACATCGAGCACCACCTCAACAAGACCTTCATCTCGCTTCTTGATGATACTCCTGAACAACGAAGGGCTACAATTGCATTCAAGAAAGAGATGGAGAAGCGTCTTAAGCACGATGCTGAGCTATGTGCCAAGTTGATTCCTGAGTGGAAAGTGGGCTGTCGCCGGCTGACACCTGGTGAGGGATACCTTGAAGCGATTCAAGAACCAAACGTGGCTATTGAGTTCGCGCCTATCGAGACAGTCACCGAAAACGGGATCACTACGGCCAATGGCGCCGAAGAGTTTGACATTATTGTGTGTGCCACCGGCTTCGATGTGAGCTTCGCACCGTTTTGGAAACTAGTTGGAAAGAACGGTATCAACTTGGCGGACCAGTGGAGGGATGATCCGTCCGCCTACTTTGGGACTTGTGCTCCAAACATGCCGAACTACTTCATATTCAATGGACCCAACTGCCCAGTCGGCCACGGCAGCTTATTGTCCGTCATGGATACGACAGCCGAGTATATCTTGAAATGGTGCAGCAAGATTGCTAGGGAGGATATAAAGTACGAACCCATCATGCTCGATTTTGTTGTGCCTGAAGTACTAATACGAGACCTCAAACTAGATCCATCACTGTTGATGAAGCAGCCACGGCTGACTACAACACTTACTCCCAAGAGTTCCTTAAGCGTACTGTTTGGACAAGTGGCTGCCGATCATGGTATAAGAGGAAGAAAGACGGGAAAGTGACAGCCATGTATGCTGGAAGCGCCCTTCATTATAACGAGATTCTAGAGAGTTTCAGGACCGAGGACTTCAACTACGAGTACAATGGCCCAAACAGATTTAGGTTCATGGGTAATGGGTTGACTGTTCGTGAAGAAAATGGGGAGTACCTCGGGTCTACAATCTCTAAATAGAGGGTCAATGGTGTATTCGTAAATACTTCTAGTCGGCGTATGCCACCAAAAGAGGACTCTAAATTTCGTGAAAACACGTATCCCTGCCATTAATTCTCATGATGTGCCATATCTCGCCCCTATGACTTGCCGTTGCAGTGCGAGTAGGTTGTGAAGTCATTCTATTTTATAATTAAAACTAAATTTTGTTCATGAGCCGGTTCTATGAGAAGTCAAAGCATTCAACTTTAAAGTTGATTAAATGGAATTGTGTTTATGGGCCTTGATAAAGTCGATGTATAAAAGTTTTCAGATCAAGATCCGTATCTCATCATTGTACGCCAGTTATGTAGCGAAAATCAGAATTTACTTCTCAGCATCTAAATAGACAACAGCTTTTTGTTTGTGGCAACCGTCAAGTTTACAGGTTCTGTATTGATTTGAGATGAAGAACCAGATTTCCCTCTAGCTATTTGGGTACTTATGTTATCATAGCTTGCTTATATCCATATATGAAAGACATCGCAGGTGTGACGCCAGATTCATAGCTACCCAGACGTGCGTGGGCAGATTCCTTTGGTATGTATACCCAAGTGGTTTAATATGATCCGTCTACCAACGCCACTTATCTTTATGGGCATACAAGGAGAATGGATACAGGCTGTAAGCTCCAACTATGGCTTGCTGGCAGTAGCTGGAGAAGATGCAGCCAACTGCTCCCCAAACAACATGATCGGTTTGCAGTTACTGAAGTTATCCACATCCTCCATAACCTGTTGCACCTCAGGACTGGTAAATGCAGCTCTAATAGCTTCAGGTGACTCCCAGGTCAAGGTACATCCAAAAAGATGTTGACTCGTAGTTCCATTCGCTCCTGGTGTGTATTTCATAACTGTCCAGCTCTTCAGGCCTTTCCCCGCCCACAACTTGTCTAAGAGTGGCATGTGATGATTTATATAGTATTTTATATCATACTCTGAGTTTTCATCGTTGGGATAAAGTATGGTGACCGTGGCAACCATCGTAGTGGGAACAATTGAGGTATGATGGAAGAGACCGGGAATGAGCGAGCAATTTTGCGAGAACTGAAGCAGTAGAAGCGGGACGAAATAGTGAATAAAAAAATTTAAATGCATTAGGGATGTGGATTTATACAATGAAATGCTTCACCCCCTCTAGAAATAACAATCATAATTTGTGCAGTTAGCGGGCAATGTCAATCCCGAGCTAGTCCTAGCTTTCGGGATAAGTGGAGACATTCCGATCCGAAACACGTCACATCGCGCTTCCGAAGCCACGACTCCGGCGTATACTTGTATCTCGCGTCGGATCTGATCTTCGGAGGCAACCTATTGGCTTCCAGGGAGGTCTAATGCACCCCGGAAAGCTCGGAAGTCCCACAGATGCAGGCATCACAGGCTGCGCCCGAAAACGAAAGCGCCACCTCAGACATCAACTAAAATACACTTTCTCCACATAACAGGGAAAGCTGCAGACGTGTCCCCCATGATGTAACGCCATAGAAATCGAGTCAGACGCAGGTTTGCGCGTGTTAGTTCAACATCTAATGGTGGGTTGCTCATCATGACGTTTTGTCTAACCAGGAAGCCTTTCGATTAGAAATCGAACTAGGCAAATACTTTAGTGAATTTATCTGGAAGAATATTAATTTCTAATTGTGAAAATATTAGACACAGGTTAATTGATCACAAATCAAAGGGGATTAACAAATTTCATTGATAAAGTTCAAGAAAATGAAGAGGGAATGGTTTTTCTCAGCAACACTTCTCAAATACAGCGTGACAAACAGGTAAATGTTCTGTTCTGGCAAGTGTGCCAGTATTGTCCTGAATTCCGCCCAAGCTTCGAGCGTTCAAACTCACCTCCGTAAATCTGGGGTCCCATGAATCTACATTATTAATGCACTTTTTATAATCAAGTGTATGACGGACCAGCCAACCAAGTCATTCCTCACTAATGGTTTGACTTTAGCAGAGATCCACGTATCCCAGTCCATGCTACTCTAGTCATACCAGCTCTGATAGGTTTAGTTCCGCCGGAACTCGGATTTATACTCTCGTTAAATATTATTCCATTGCCGCGTCAATTTAATTTGTAACCAAGACTCCAGAGGTGCCTGATATTTCTAATGGTCAAGTTACTGGAACCATCAACATATAAAGGACGCTCATTCCCTTGTTTTAGAGGCATTCGGCGCTAGATGTGATACTTTTACCGTTTCTGTTTCTAGCTTTGAAAGGATCCGAAGACGATGAAAGAGAGCACTTCTTTCAGAGGGGGGCATGCCCTGACTCAACCCAAGGCACCGCGACAGATTGACGATAGATCAAGCCACCACAGCCGTACCCAATCTGTTTACTCAGGCGACACGCTTCCACCAAACGTCACCCAACAAGTCCTCATGTCGGACACGTTACCTCAGCTTGATCATACAATTTCGAGAGCCATGTACCCGCCGCAGATACGCAATCCCCGATTCGAAGTTTCCTTTGACCACGATTCTACAGAAAACCCAAGAAATTGGCCAGCTTGGTATCGGACATGGTCCGTATTTGTGGTATCTTCTTCATGCTGGGTCGTGGTTCTGTACAGCACTAGTTATACCTCATCGATCCCAGGATTGATTGAGGCTTTTCAAGTGCAAAGCAGAACTGTGGCCACCCTAGGGCTCACAACATATCTCCTTGGTCTTGCTGTAGGGAGCCTGGTCGTTGCGCCTCTGAGTGAGCTCTATGGCCGTCGTCCGGTATATCTCATTTGTACAGTCATTTTTGTCTTATTGATCCTTCCATGCGCTTTGGCCGAGTCAATAGAAGCCATTTTTATTTCCAGATTCTTTGGGTAAGACATTTTTCACCTTTGCTTTCCCTAGTGTTCATGCCACTGATAACCTTACTTGTTGCAGAGCCCTATTCGGAGCCGCACTGCTTTCCAATAGCGCCGGGACGGTTGTGGATGTTTCTGATGAACAACACCGTAACTTGTACATGTCTCTCTGGTCCATTGCTCCACTTAATGGGCCCGTAACCGGACCGCTCATTGGCGGTTTTGTCTACGAATATCTTGGCTGGAGGTGGACCAGCTGGTTAGTGATGATTATGGGAGGTGCAGCCATCTTACTGCTATTGACTGTGAAGGAGACATATACACCTGTGATTTTACGACAGAAAGTGGCTCGCATCCGTATGGATACGGGAGACAATCGCTGGTGGTGTCGATATGACTGGGAAATGCCAAAAATGCAGCTTTTAAGGACTAATCTCATTCGACCCTTGGTTCTTAGTTTCACAGAGCCAATTCTTTGGTTCTTCAACATATGGTAAGTTGTTATTCTCGTGCATGTCAATGCTAGCTGAATGTTTTCATTTTAGGATATCCGTTACATATGGGATTTTGTGAGTGCCTTATTCACGTTCAATTCTCTGCGCGTCCCGGTTCTAACGACAAGTCACGGGTACCAGATATCTCTGCTTTGTAGCCTACCCCATCATTTTCTCTGAGCATCGTGGTTGGAGACCGGGAATTTCAGGACTTGCTTTCCTGGGCATTGGCGTGGGTAACATGATGGCAGTCATGTCCGAACCACTAATGCGACGCCTCATTAACTCACATCCCAAGGACCCCGACACCGGTCGTCCGAGGCTGGAGGCCATGGCTAGTGTTATGGCTATTGGCGCGATTCTCACACCTGTTGGCCAGCTTGTTTTCTCTTGGACATGCCTTCCTAAGACGATACACTGGGCCATACCCATATCCTTTGGAATCCCTTTTGGTGCTGGAAATACTCTCACTTTTATTTACAGCTCCAGCTACCTCGCTGGTGCTTACGGCATTTACTCTGCTTCTGCGCTTGCGGGTAACGCTGTCATGCGGTCCTTGCTCGGAGGTACACTGCCTCTTGCGGGTCCCAGCATGTACCACAATCTGACGCCGCAATGGGCGGGGACACTGTTGGGTCTTCTTGAATTATGTCTCGTGCCTGTCCCTTTCATTTTCTACAAGTATGGGGCCAAGATAAGGGCACGTAGTCATACGATAGGGCAGCTAAGAGAAGAAGAGCGTGAGAAGAAGAGACAGGAGAGGCAGCAGACGCCACAAGTGCATGAAAATGAGAAAGGAGCCGCAACTGCAATGAGGACTGGTGGTATACTAGAGGGAGATATCGAAAGATAATAAAATCTACTAAGAATTAGATAATTACTTGCTTTTATTATTTTTAGTTAACAGCTCTGTTTCACTGTAAAGCTATTTGAACGATGGTTAGTGCAAGAGGCAAGGCAATGACATTGCGCTAGTATGAACTTATGAGTCTCCATGGGTTATCCAAGGGTATAGGTGCTGTGGCTAGCTGAACCGGATACGGATCAAGTAAAATAGCCACTGTTAATAAATTGGTGAAAGCGATGGCAGTTAAATAACTGCAAATAAATTAATTGCTCTGCAATAAGAAAGAAAGCGCGTGTGTCCGTTTCTCCTACACTATGAAAGAGGATCTTGTCAAATCGTGCCGGGCTTTAGCGTTTCCTTTCTGTGAATCTAAATAATACAAAATCTAGAAGATCCGGCTGATCTCAACAGCAATATACATAATATTTCTAACACAAAATATAAATAGCTAGTAGTTCGGGAGAGTAAGGACCTGTTTATCTGTATTTAATAACTTCAAGTAGTGAACTAGAATGAGGATAAAATTAAGCACCATAGTGCACAAATGGGGCCCACAGATATTCTGCTTGACCGTCCTTATCGCCCTCTTTGCACCCTTCTTCGCTGACCAGAACTGCATTTCTTGACCCCGAACTTCGGCTCTTCTCTTTACTGCGTAACGTCCTAATCGCCCGGTGTAACCCTAGACCAACCGCCTTATCATTCATACCTTCTGTCTGTAAAGTCTCATACACCACTCTGGCCACATGGGCGCAATGATAATCCGATACTGGTTTAAGCGTGCCAATAACATGCCTAAATCCTGCGAGTTGAAAAGCGCTGACGAGGTGAATTCCCTCATCAAGAAGATCTGTTTTGTCTATTGATGCTGTAGAGCAGGCTGAAAGATATGCAAGAAATGGAGGGTTCTCTTGCAATCTATTGTTATACACTTCTTGTACAGTCAGCCGGTTATCGTCAATGTCCTTCAGCAGTAAGCAGTTCTTTGATGGGTCGTCGGCGTTGGAGTTTGCATGTCCTGCAAAATGAAATAGCTGACAGTCTCTTAGATATTTTAGAATTTCCTTCTTAGTATTTTGTTGGGGTATAACTGGGTTAACTTGAAGTGATGGGCATAGTTCTTTCAATATCTGTATCTCCTCGTGGGCGGACGGAAGCCTTGCGTGATACGGTGTATCTTCCATTGCAACTAGGAGAGCAGTGGCTGCTGATGAAACCTCTTGGCGATTTTGACCTTGTTGCCGTCCATGTAACAAGGCCTTGATGGACGATGCATAAGATGAGATTGTCCTGTCCAGAACCGTCTCCCTAGACCCGCCTGTATGGATACCGCCCGCATGGAGCGGCAATAGACTCAAAAAACCAGTGGGAACCCACCAGACATGGGGCCAAGTTGCCGCGTCGTCGGAAATGGGATCTTTTAGACCGAGTGCATCCAGACACGGGCGACAGACATGGTACCAAAGATATTTGTAAAACTCCAAGTCTTCGGCAGAACCATACGATCGCGGATTAGCATTTAGTGAAAACTGCCAATAATTTAAAGCTGGTAGTGCTATGGACTTAACAGCTTCGGTCGTGACAAGAAACGCATCACAACGATCCTGGCCCTTATTAATCACAATAATAGGACCATGATCTGCTGCAGCCTTCAATTCCTCGACTCCTGGTGGCCTAAGAAAGGAGTGAAATCCAGGTTGAGATCGAATTTCCTCGACAAGCTTGTTGAACTTTTCTGTAGCGTGACGGCGCTGTTCAATGTTTGAACCCCAAAGATGCGAGCCTTGATTAACCATGCTTGAGATTGGAGCAACCTCTGGCACTGGCGAGTCTAAATACTCCTGAAGTGATATAAATTGATCCGCCAGCTCAGGATGTTTTTGTTTTAGGTCAGATACATCCCCACGCATATCCATTAATAGACTTGCAATTATGCCATGGCCAAGCTCAAGAAGGGCTAATGCTTGCTCTGGTTTCTTTCCTGCATTTAGAGCGGCTCCAGCTGCGCTAGAGCCTAGGCCAGAGATATTCGCCAGCAACTTCTCCATGTCTGGACGATTCAAGAATCGTTGGCTAACAGCAGGGAGCAATGATGTTGCACTTTCCAGCAACTGGAAACATTCTTCCCAGTCCCCTTGTACTGAAAGAGCATAGGCAGCAAGCTGAGCTACTTCAATACGAAGAGACGGTAATGCGTTTTGGCAATTCCAGCCCTCCAGAAGTACCTTTAGGCGGCGATTCCAATCCTCTCTTGACTTGGTCGCCTCAAATCGATTTTGAAGAGAAGCTGCAAGATTCATCAAATATTTGATATAATCCGGATCCTCTGGGGAGGCGGTTTTGAATATTTCATCTCTATATTCAACCTCACGATCCAGGTCTTCTGTGCAACCTGTTTTCTTGAATCGTTCACAAAATAGGTTTGCAATATTCATCAAGCACTTGAGGCGGGCTGGATGGCCATGAGGTATCACGCCCAACACTTCAAGTGTATGATTAACTGCATCCTGAAAATCGTCCATTGAATCGCCCGACTGGAATCGCATACCAAGTGCAGCTGCAAGATTGGACAATTGTATGACATATTTCGGGTGGTCTTTTGGCGTCTTATTCATTGAGCGGATGAACATGTCCATTGCACGATTCAGGTCTCGAGGATTTTTGGTTACCTCAAATCGCTTCATCAGGAAAAGTCCAAGGGCATTTGATCGCGCGCCTGGAATCGATTCACCCATAGAGTCCGTATTCAGCACACTAGTTGACAATTCAATGGCGTTAGTTAGATCCTCCATTGTTCCTAGATTCTGAAATCGAAGATAAAACAAGACCGCAAGATCATGGAGCTGTCGGTCACGTTGGCCATCTTCGGACGTGGCGTCCAATGATTTATTTGCATAATCAATTGCGAGGTTTAGGTCCTTCATCGACCCTCTTCGCTGGAATCGTAGTTGGAAAAGCCAACCCAGCAGCTGTAAGCAGTGACTATATCCGGGATCACCTGACGGGGTAAGGTAAGTCGCAACAGTTAAAGCTTCGCTAGCACGCTGAAAATCTTCAATTGAATCCTTCTCCTGAATGCGTGTGCAAAGTAGGTTTCCCAAATCACGTAGCCACACAGTGCGGGTTGCATGGTTCAGGGGCGTGTTTTTGAGTGTTTCTTCTCTGTTTTCAATCGCCCAATTTAGATCTTCCAATGATCCTAGCCGCTCAAAACGTTCATATAACGCGTTCGAGAGCAGGTTCCTGTTACCAACATAATGTGAATTATCTTTAGGAAGGAGAACCACTCCATTAGCCGCATAGTCAATGGCATCGTTGATATCCTTGACCACCCGGTACTTTTGGAATCGATGAAGTAGTAATTGCCCCAGGATTCCTAAGCACTGACTATGATCTGGATGATTTGGAAACATGGCATCCTTTATCTTCAGTGCGATCCCAATAGCTCGATCGAGATATGCTATTTCTTTCACTTCAAAGAATTGCACATGTAGTATCCCAATCAAAGATATAAGTAGTCGTAGGAGTTGTGGCTCTACCATAGAGATAGCCTCGGAAGCTCTGGATATCACATCGGTAGCGCGGGTAACATCAGTCATCGATCCTGTTTTGCGGTACCGGTCAATGAGCATTTTAACAAGATTTCGTAGAATAAGAGGCGAGATAAGGCCATTGTTCTGAACAAACGCTTGGTCTATAGTCGCAATAGCCTTATTCAAATCTTCCAACTTTTGGGTCTTGCCGTAATTTCTATAATGAGACAGTGCTTGATCATGCAAATGGTCTACCGTAGTACTTGCTTCATGCATGAGCGATCCCGGGCGGCCACTATAGCATAGTCAGTATACTTAAGTTATAATACCGGATTGACGTGAAGAAAATGCTGCTGATGGCCCAATTTGTGAACTAAACCCAGAGATACAGCACCCCACTTCACTAAATGGCACCGCTAAGGTAACCTACATTTGGAGTGATGACAGGTCTTGACTGATTTGTTTTGTCTCATCCTGAAGGCTGCTCAGTTTATTTGATTCGGCCAGTATTAAATCGACTATTTTAGACCGCCGAATACGATCAGGCTTGCGAATATGCGTATTTGCGATCCAATTCTGTGCGAGTTGGGTGGCTCGGTGGAGATGCTCTCGAGATCCGAACTTTTTCGAAAGCGTCAGGCAACAGTAAATATAGAGTTCGATCTGTTCATCTGTTATGGGGTCTTGGTGCAGTTCAGCAAAGGTGAGCATATCATCCGTGTCCAAGTCACTGATGGAAGCCATGAGCTCCGCATCTATCATGAACGGCTCCATTTCGCAAATATTGTAGTGGAATACTGATTGTCTGGACTTTGAGACGGCAATTTACTGTTGTTGATGTCTGAAAAGTCGTGGCACTTGCCTGAGCCGCGGGATTTCCAGTTTTATTGCTAATCATGCCATTTGTCCCCACCACCGACATGACAATTGGTTGAATGCTGAAACAATAGCATACGTAAGCTTCGTTACCTAACCGTCAGATGATGATCATCATCATCAAAAGCTAAGGAATAACATTCGTAGACTATATCAAAGCATCCGGGTCCCGCATTACCGTTGTATCTCACTCACCGGCTCGGCAACATCCCGAATCTGGAAGAAAATGATTATGGTTTTTTATTACAATTAATTTTTATACTATTAAAATAACTACTAAAATTTATTTTAATTCATATAAGTTAAATTTGTCGTGTTGAGGTTGAAGTCAACGTTACATTCAAGTGCAACTCATTAGAGAAGAAGGGATTTATTCCCTAGCATAGTCAATGTGAACGCCAATTGTCTTCGTCACAGTGACCTGAGTTGATGTTAGGCTCACAGATCTCAGTCTCTCTTTTAGATTTTTGCTTACCTTGTCTACCTGGTTCCCTCGATTCATCTGGTCCATCTCAAGATCGGTGCTTCCAGATTCTGCCCACGTATCCGACTCGTTGTCTGTCAATACTGTGAATGGGCGGCTGTCATCTGTTTGGTGGCCCTTGGACGTAACGAATGTGGCCGAAGCGCCAGTACTAGGCAGATTCAATCGTTTACCAGCATCCCGTTTTCGCGGGTCTGTAGTAGTGTTGCTTTTGGTGACATTCGCCGACTGGGTTTTACCAGAGGGTTGTTGCGAACTGTTTTGGGCTGAACCGTACAGGACGAGGTTCAATATGGGTTTCAAGGATGGGAGACAAGCTAAGGGTTGGTTAACAAAGCATACCAGAGAATTAACAGCGAGAAGCTCACCACAGATAGTGCCCACATTGACTTCAACGCCAGTCCACATCATAGTTTCGCTGAACCTCCAAGTAACATCAATGTTGGTAAAGTCGAGATTGAGCAGATAATATAGCCTCACGAACGCTACTCCCGTCACGCTGTTTTGTAGATCAAATTAGCCTCGTTCAGGTTTATTCGAAACATCAGGTGTAGTTTCACTCACAACACACCGACCAAAAAGATACCCAAAAGACTTATCTTCTGCGACTTACGCAGCTGTAAGCTCCAAATGCTAGGGATAGGAATTAATAGCATCAGGACATCCGTAATGATGTTTGGAATCGCGTTGGCAAGGAAGAACTTTGGCGTGTCAACGTTGCATTTGTATTCAGACGGAGAAATAGGATCCTTGGCGTCGAATCTACGCCAAAAGGCCGAGATGGGCCAACATGAAAAGGTGCTGACAAGAAGCTAGAGTTGACTAATCAACATAATGATTCTTGGAAAGGAATACCGGGTAAAAACACCTAGTGAAGGATAGACTTACTACAGCAACTCCCCAGAGCGTAACAATGGCGAACAGGATAATAATGAGTAACTTGGTCACACGCCTGGTGCCGAAAATCCTCCAGTAAAAGGCAAGAATGGACCATTTGATGACTATAATGCTTGTTGTGAAGGCATATTCTGCAATGAATAAGCCAATGAAGTAAACCTTCAATCCATTTGCTGGTCCAGCCCAAAGGTGTTTGCCAAAGCCACCTTTAGGAATCACTGTGTGAAAAGTTAGTGTTACTCCGGCTGTTGCGATCTTGCATTTGACGGGGAAGCATTCACTCACTGTAGCATGTTACATCGAAAAGGAATACAACCGAAGACACCTATAGGAAAGTTTCGTTAGATATGAAAGGTTTCATCGAAGCGGACGACATACCAAGGAAGCGATAATGAGCCAGTCATCCCACCAGAGGTTATTTCTAACTATCCTTCGCGCCACAACACGAAGGATGACGATTGATACACTGGAAACCCAGGTGATGACGAATGCGGAGACAATTGAGGGAACCTTGGATTCGGTAAGGTCAAGCCCTGGGGGCGGGCCTGGGATTGACATGTTGTAGCGCTTGGATTGAGATGGAGCCGCACCGGGCGAGATTCACCATGCACATAAGAGATGGGTCCCAACGGGCGCCAATGCAATCTTATATCTAAACAACCTTGGGTTACTTGGTTTTAGAATGAACCCGGAAACAAACCAAACTTATTGATCATCAGTGCGTTACTTTGTCCTAGAATGCCGTCGCCAGTGCGTCGGCAGCTAAGGAAGGTGGCGCGTGAGGAATGATTGGCCTTTCACATTGGATGGGCAACGCTAAGCATAAGGCATTACATTAGTTTCTACCTCGGCTCTAGAGTTTGATTGATCCGTCAAGGGGTGAGTATGATCGCTGCCCGCACGTCTTGCTTTTTCTTTCCATCGACGTTGGTTTGACTTTCACCGAACACTTTGGATCAATTTTCCATCATCACATGTCTTAGACATTCGGAGCCGGTCAAAAGCCCTTGCCTCGGATTTCTCGTCTACATAAAAGCCTCAAGCCACCGTTTCCAATAGCGGCTTGGCGCGGATGTCACTGCTGCGGGTTCTATGTCAAGTGAAACAACCCCAGATTCCGAGCTGCCTTCGAGTAAAATTCCGTGGCGAGGAATATTCATACAATCTCTTCATCAAGGTTTCTGATATTGAGGTGGCTAAAGGACCGATGCATATCGTAATGTCTGCCATATGGTATTTGCCAACATTACTCGCTCGTACAGCTTCAACATCATATCATCGGGGCGATCAATTAACTAGGGAATTAGGGCTGACAGCGAGCGGGGTTCAAAGTCCAGGCATCCAGTACCGGGAATCCATTGCTGGAGGGAAATTATATATTCCAGGAACCAGCTCAAAGCCATTTAGATTCCTTATATCAAGCTACTGTACACATACGTGAGCTAAATCACAAAGTAGCGCGTGCAAGTTATTTTGAAGGAATAAATATTCCAATACACAAGGTCTGCTATGACTGTCGGAGATCAAAGAAACAAGACAAGAACATCGCTTTCTGGGAGGAAAAGGGGAGTCGAATATTAGGTTCATGCCTTCACCGGCCCCCGCCAAGTGGCGTACGCTAGTTTGACTCTCGGTGCACATCATCGCTTCGTTATTGGCGATGTTGCTACTAGCCTGTTTCTCCTGATTTAGATCGGTAGAATCTAAAGAAGCGTGCCGTTTTTCGCTTTGACTGACCGATTTTAGTGTCTGAGGAGTAGTACACTTGGCTACCCGACCCCTCGGACAGGGATGTATCGGGGCGTCGGTCCAACTCCTACCCCAGCATAGCAGGGAGCCTTGTAAGGCTATGCCGTAAAGGAAGTAGACCTAGCCGCGAATTCGCGTCAACAAAGTGCCGTCTTCCGGCACTTCATTCATGTCTAGCAGCCACTGAGCACTCGAAGCAGTGGTGCACGGGCCAGTCGCGACATCGTTTCAAGCTTCAACCCTTTATACCAATAGGGAAGAACTCCGGTTGTAACTTTCGGTTGTATTTGATGCTCTTGATTCATTTTATAGTTTCTTATTGATCTAATCCATAATCCTTTTTGCCTTTTTAATTTCCTCAATAATATTAGCTATCTTAAGGCGTATTGGTGTCTGACCAGATTCAGCTAGCTATTTTGTTTTTTTAACTGGAATAAATGAAATAGGAAGAGCACGAGAACAAGAGTCAGAAGAGACGACAGAAGTCACGGGTGCATGAAAATGAAGAACCAGCCGTAACTTAAATGAGAACCGGTGGTATACTAGAGAAAAGTGTAGAAAGATAATGAAGCCTGGCCTGACAGGGATATTTACATGGCCAAATTGCAGTGATTACCCGAAACCAATCAAGGATGAGTTCTTTTCTACTGAAAATATCTATCTGCTAAGATTTGTTGTACAAAGACTCCTCGTCGTAGTGTGTTCTAACTCGACGCCGGGTCAATCTATCGCTTGCATTCTGCTCCACAAGATTCAAGCTGGTCTTCGAAGCCCCTCCAATAGTACCGTCATTCGTTTCAAATGTTTTGCGGGCAGGAATTTGTTTCCAGGCTAGTTTTTCTGGCTGTGGAGGGTTGCTTTTCTTGGCCCTGTTGAAAAACTCCAGCAGACGGTAGTAACAGACAGTCACTGTGTCTGAAAATATGGCGTACATGGCCAGCGGTATGAATATAGCCATGGAAACACAAACTTGTCATTCCGTTAGCCTCGTTGATTCAATCCAACAATATTAAGACGGTAGCGGGTTACTTACAGAGCACCAAAAATGCCCATGTTGGTGTTTGCTGAAAGGATGCAACATCGAGCGCAAAGAGGGATGTGAAAAAGGACATCGGGAGCTAATTTCAAGTCCATTAATTTTGGATCCAGGGTTACATTGCTCTGTTAAACTTACAAATAGAATGGTGATGACTGTAAACAGCATGAGGGTTCGTCCTTGATTGGCTGCCTCTTGAGCCTGGGCAATGGATATTTCATTTTGCTCAAGGCTAAGCGTCGTGTTCACCTAAGATATCTTAGCAACGAACTCGGTTAGGTTCCTTTGAAACATACCGCATTTTCAATTCTTGAAGCAGACTTGTCCATTTCACGCAAGTCGTTCGCAATTGACTCGGCTGACGAGGCATTTGATGAAGACGGCAGCTCAGGTGCATCTTTCTGCACCGACATTTGGTACTCGGCAATAGTCCTCAGCATTTTGAGCTCGTCACGGATATCCTTGATCTCGCGGAAAAGATTTGCAGCCTCAAGAACCTCTCTCCTCTTGTGGTTGGAGCCAAGGCTCTGGAACTTTTCTGGTCGGCGAGAAGTCTCGTCGGAAACAAACTGGTCGTACAATGCGGCTTCCCTCATGGCCTATGAAGAATTAGCTTGATTGAACCTGCAAGGATGAGACAGAATAGGGATCCACAAACAGCTTGGGCCAATGCGCTAGTAAAAACGTCTTGGACCGATCCTCTCCAGGTGGTCGATGGATATCTCCTCTTGGTTTCAATGGTCATCTGCACCTCCCGATCAAAGAAGCCCACGCAGGTGTCTACAATAAGTCGACTCATCTCAAAAGTATTCGCTGGGCCTCGGCTTTCGGTACCCGTCTCGTTGGCGTGGCTGAGCTTCTCGAGGACTGCAGTAAGTAGTGGGTCCTCGACATCATCCCGTCTATGAGTTGAAGAGCTGATGATTGTTTCTGGAAATGTTTTTAGTATTCCGGCGCTGTGCGTGAAACAAACCTCAAAAACTCACTATTGTCAATTATCCAAATCCAGACTTGATCCACATTAATTAGTGCCCATGAATCCAGGCCCGAGACGACCCCGTGGATGTTCTTGCTTAAAACCTGATCCCCATTGCGACGAAGAATATCATGGCGAAGGTTCTCATCCTCACACGAATGGTAGAAGAACTCATCGAGAGTTCGGGACCCTTGTATAACACCGTCGCTGTAGTCTTCCAGCAAATGTTGATATTCAGGCGAAAAGTCGTCGAAATCCTTGCTGTGTTTTGCGACCGTAAGGTATGGTACCTGAAGAGTTAGAAAAGGTCACATAATGACATCATGTTACCTTGGGCTCTTACATATATTGCTGCTTGGGTCTGCATTTGAAGTTTAGACTACTACTTCTTCGCTTGGTGTTGGTGGGAACTTACTGGGCCATTATCCTCCTCTTCCGCCGCATCATCGGCTTCGTTGTTGTCTCCATTATCTCCGTTTTCTTCCTCTTCGGCTTCAACTTCTTCATCCTGGTCAACGACTTCGTCTTCATCATTAGGCTCGTCGGTGCAGCTAGCTTGCGTTCGGTACACGCATTTGGGCTTCATGAAACGTGAAGATAGGCTCTTGCCGACAACTTGGTCCCAACTACGGTCCAACCAAGCCAAGCCGTTGCCATCTATGTCAGTGTTCGCGGAAACAGTCATTGCAAGGTCCTAGAAACAGTTTTAGATCATGTTATGTCCCTGTTGACTCAAACGAAAACTCACGCTCATCCATTTCATCTAACCCATGTCAGTAAAGGTCCATAACAAAGCACAAAGGATACACTCACATTATTTGCCGGCAAGTGAATCCAGCGTACGTTGACGTCGTCTTCATTCCAAGCGTACGCCGCAGTCCCATCACGAGGTCCATATCGAGCGTCTAATTTGTGCGTCTTTTCCCGCGCCTCTTCCATGATCTGTGCTGGGTCCCGGGCATAAATAACATCCTTGACTGTAGCGAACCGTCGCAAAAACCCCGAGCGTGCTTTGAAGCTATAACAGTCAACTACATTGGCCATGTAGTAATTGATCAGCTCCAGGGAATGCGGCAAGTAAATTGGCTTGTCGGATAATTGTGTGAGACGCTGTCTCTGGCCAGCCGTCTGCGTCATAGGCGGATTTCGTAGAATCATCAACACCTGGACGTGATTATCTTCCATCTCTGTACCAGAAGAACCCGGTTTTTTTTCGGCATTGTCAAAGCGATCTTGCCGATTGTCCTTCAAATCAGATTCGGCTCGCTTCACGCCTGTGGCATGCCCCTTATCTCTTCGCCGAATTACCAAGCCGCTTGCGATTCCTTCAGCCGTCTTAATCTTGCGATCTCGCTCTGGGCTTGGCTCACTGGTGAATAGAAGCCACCATACAAGCCCTGGATATCCCCTGTAGGCCGCCCATTCTATGGCGCTCCAAGTACGGGTGGCATTCGGGGGGCGATCCATCTCACTATCCTTCTTTGACAGGAGAATACAGGCCAATCCATGAGTCTCTGGCCTTTTGGATAGCCAAATCATCAGTTCTTCCTTGTCTGTCGTCGCTCCAAAGTCTACAATGGACAGTTTGTCAAGGAGCTGACGAACAACATGCTCGTTCTTTTGTTCCATCGCTAAGCAAAGAGCCGTCTTGTCTTCAGCGTTTTTCAGACCAAGGACTTCTTCTGCTTGCTGTAGGCTCCCCAGAAGTACGCCAAGTCTGGAATGATGACCCTGCTCAGATGCCAAATGTACGGGCGTTGACTTTGTTCCAGTGGTCTGCGTCATTTGGGCTCCAGCTCTCAGCAGGTGTTCGACAATCTCAGCATACTTCCCTGAGACAAGGGCCGATTCCTCAGCTTCTGGCAAAGCATCGTCACCTAATTGTCCTTCTGCAATCAGGTCATCCTCTTCAACTCTACACCAACTGGCGTAGTGCAAAGCCGTCCAGCCTTCATTGTCGACTGCGTTTATATCTTCGACTTTGGCAGAGATAAAGTCGACAATCTCCTTGTAACCTTGGCGAGTTGCATTGTGCAAAGCTGTGCGCCCATCTGCATCAGCTTCGTTCACATCTGCGCCATACTTGAGAAGCAATTTGACAATCGACAAGTGCCCATAGTAAGCCGCATAGTGCAAGGCACTAAATCCATCATTCTCGTTATTCTTTTGACTCAAGATCCCGGATGCCGTATCCTTCGGTTCCAAAAGCAGCTTTGCTATGGCCCCATATCTCCATTTACTTGCTTCCATGAGGGGCGAGGAGCCATTGTTTCCAGCCTTTGTGCGATCTGCTCCGGCGTCAATTAGAAGTGATACAACCTCGACATGTCCGAATCCACAAGCCATAACCAACGGCGTTGCTCCTTGTTTGTCAGGCCTATTGATTATACTGTGAACATCTTTGAGTTCCAAAAGACGGCGAACAACTGCGGCATGACCATTATAACTGGCTCGCATTAGGCAAGACTGGTCCTCATATGTCAGCGCGACGATGTTAGCGCCCCTTTCGATAAGAAAATTGGCAATATCAAGATTTCCACTTGAACAAGCTGTGAGCAATGGCGTATATCCATATTGGTCCCTGCACTCAAGTTGAGCTCCATGGTCAACCAATAGAACCACGATTTCTTTGAAACCCGACTCGCAGGCACAATCCAAAGGTGTAGTCCCATCATTCTTAGTCTTCTCGAGAATATTCGCCGCCTTGAGTATTGTTTCAGCGATGTCTTTGTGGCCGTAATAAGTAGCTGTGTATAACGGAGACATGCCATTGTTGTCAGTCATGTGTAAGGGCTTAGTATCATGATCCAAAAGCAATTTGACAATATCGTGATGACCCTTCCAGACTGCAACATCAAGTGGTGTCACGCCTTCATGATCTCGGCAGCGGGTTAGCTTTGCATCATGAGCAAGAACATTTTTGACAATGTTGATGTCTCCACTCAAACAGGCGGCATGGAGGGGAACCCTGCGCGTCTTTTTGTCCCTGATTGAGACGTCCACATTTCGGGAGAGGAGCTTTTCGACAGTATTTGGGCGGCACCTGATAGCAGCGGTGTATACCGAAGTTTGTCCCAGTTCACCAAACTCGTTCAAAGCCTTGATGCCCATGAGCTTGATCACTTCACCGATAACTTTGTCAACATCCTCATCCTCATCTTCTGTAAGTACCATGAGTGTTTGTATCACCGTCCAGCCGTCTGGTGACTTGGCAGAAAGGTTGTGTCTGTTTTTCCTCACAAAGTCAAGGGCTTCCCCGGCCCCATTTTCCCAACTAAGCGAGCGCAACTTTTTGTAGAAATCCTTGGGCTCCATTTTGAAAAAGAATTGCGCGTCCAGACTCGCGTATCTCGTCAAGTCGGCCGCTCTGAACGCAGAGTGAAATCCGGCCTTCGACAAGACCGATACGCGACCAAGTCAGGCAAGGGGCAGTTGGGCGACCGTCGTACTATGTCTTGAGCCAGTGGTACCATGTCACGTGGACGGCAGCCAAAAGGGAGAATACGGGGTGCACTAACTCGTTTGAGAAGCCTCGCAGCAGTCTGTTGTTGATAGCGCGTCGATCTAGCGGCGGGTTTTTCCTGAAATGGTGGTTTTGAGGCCAACAATGGGCCTTGCGAAAAGAACTTTAGTGGGTGGCCTTGAGACGTATCCAATTTTTTTCTTCTTCCGGATTGTTCTTCGCTGATTCATGTTGTTTTTTAGAGTCATGGCACTATTGCCCCTTCAATTGATTCCATGTTGTACACTTTAAAGCATCGATGGGAGTGCAGATGGGAAATACTTGTGAATGTCCCCTAACGTGGGAAGTTGGTGGCGGTTTAGCGTGCCGCCACCAATTTTAGCGAAATCAGGTCCACTTGCCCATCAGAACAACTACCATCCCTGCTGCAAATCAACTCCGAACGGTTCAAGGGATAGTACCTGTCTCGGTTGGTGCAAATGCGTGAGACCCGTTCTATAGGCATGCCACTTCTAGATGAGATTCATTCGACGGATTGTGTGAATAGGAAGCGATGGCGATGGTGCAAGTTGGCGAGGCGAGATGCCGCCAAAGCACAATCTCACATCATTATGCTCATGACAACACGGAAGATCTACGAAATTAAAACCAATATTACCAGGCTTGCCTTTTTTCTATTATAATATCTATATTTCATTTAAGTTTATTTTTCTTTACTAAACAATATTTCATGGATCAAATAGTCGATCCCAATATGTACAAATCAGGTGCATTTGGGCAAGTATTTATCACTCCCGGGTAACGCGCACTGCGAGGAGGGCACCCACACAGCACATTGGACCCACTAACCATAGCTTATGCATCTGTAGCAGGTGTCCAGCTTCACTGCAATTATAGCGCCTGCGGAACACTCCGGGCCCACTAACAGAAGCGAACTGGCAAATCACTAGCCCTGTCTTATCATGAACTTGGTTTTGCCATATAATACCGCCTAACACGGAACATCCTTAGTTGAATTGCCAGTTGGTGGGACTGTGCTTGGGCGAATCTCACTGCCAAGACGCCACCAATTCATACCATGTCCAATCCGCCAACAGACGTCGCCGCAAGTCGAATACGCACGTCACAACGCCGACCGCTGGCTTGCAAAGGCATTTTGAACCATTGACCCAGAGAAGCACGCTCTCACTAACAGGACCCAGAATGCACCAAAAGAAAAGTGAAATGCGACAAACAGCAGCCCTGCTCCAGGTGCGTGCGCCACGGCCTGCAATGCGCCCGTGAAATCGTCAAAATACGACACCACATCACCCAAAGCGCAGCCGAGGTTCAGTTCTTGCAATCAATCATTGATGAGCTGGGGGCAGTACCATCAGGTGAAAATGTACAGTCTATTGTTGCCAAGATGAAACGGAGAACGGCTCATCTGCAGTTTGGCGACGATTTGTCAAGTCCTGATGCTGCCCCTTCACACGAGATCAATTCTTCACAACGCCCCGATGAGTCATTCTGTGACACATATGATCCATTTCTGCTTACAAACCTGGAACACATTGCTTGGGGTCGCACCTCAGGCAATTGCTTCCCTCATACAACATGTTCTTGCAATCTTGGCAGAAGCCTCCAGGTGGATCTACCCTTTTGGGGCCCCCTGTCTCCAACTGAAGGCATTTCCCAATATTTTCCTCAGCTGGAGGCACGGCGCCTGGTCCAATTTCACTCACAGCATGTAGCGTGGCATCACAACTGCTTGCATACTCCTACCTTCGAAGCAGAATGCGAGCAATTTTGGCAAACGGGTAGATGTGATGATCCGATCTGGCTAGCTTTGTATTTGTCGGTCTTGAGCGCAACAATTTTCGCCATCCAGTCAAGCCAGAAAGCAAAATCGATGGTTAATGTTGACTTGAATTTGGTACCACCTACACATCAATTGTTTGCAGGCATGATGCACATCCTGTACAGCTGTCAATTCCTCCAGAACACATCTATGTACACTGTACAAGCCATTGTGATATCGACAGAGGTCGCTCACACTTTGGGGCAGAGCCAACTTAATGCGACGCTCTTCAGTTCAGTAGTCAGAATCGCAGAGAGTCTTGGGCTCCATCAAATCGCCTCCTCGGAAGAAGTTGAGAACACATGGGAAACTCGGGTAAACCTTGAGGTTGGCAAGAGGGTATGGTGCCAGATGACAATCCAAGATCACTTTGCCATCTTCTTCACAAATTCATACAGCATATCACCTGCACGCGTCTCGACCCCTCCGCCTCTCAATTCAGATGATCTGAATCTTCACGAAATGCCAAGCAATGTACCTACGGTTAGTAGCTACGGATTGGCCCTCTTGCAAATCGCTAAATTGATGCCGCGCTTCCTGGATGGTCTGAGTGATGTGGGCGGCCCAAAAACACTGGGACTTCAATATCAACACGTTTTAAACATGGATAGCCAGATGCGTGAGACGGTCAAGCAATTTCCCGTCTTCTTTCTCAAACAAGATGTGGAGAAAGAGGCAAAATTATCATGGCTGAGTATTGCTCGGAAAAGTCTTGCCATTACAGCGGCCGAAAAGATTATCATGATACACAGGCCATTCCTGTTTCGCTCGTTTTGTTCCCCGCTGTATGAACATACGCGACGGACATGCACAGCCGCAGCATCAACTATCCTCCGCGAGCATGAGGCTCTGGTCATGGCAGATGACATTTCTATCTGGACGCACACGGCATTTTGTATCACGGCGGCGGTAATCCTGTGTTTTGCGATAAATTACCCACGAGACAATGAAACCTCGCTCCTGGACCGACATAAAGAAATATTGCTTTCAGCAATGAAACGGCTAGAGCTCAGAACAAGCGATATTCTAGCCCAAAGAGGAGCGATATTGATCAACATCTTGCTAGATGAGCTACCACGGGGCAACTTGGTTGACATTGTGCCTCACGTTCTCACTTTGTTCAATGCGCTTGACACGACAATTCCACGATTTCAAGGGGCCAGAGAAGGTTTAGACATCCCCCATCATACAGAATTCTTGGACGCACATCCGGTTTCCGAAGATTTAGGAGCCCAACTAGATATTCAAGGGCAGGAGCATATGATGGACTTTAGCAACTGGTTCAATAGCATGTTTGGAAATCTTCATTAAGCCGTTACTATCTCATACTCTCACAAATCCTGTATCGTTAACACCTGGATATGACCTGAATGGCTTAGGTGCTGTTGTGCTTGTCATAGTGCACTGCCAAAGCAATCTCTTTCCACGCTCGTCCGAACGGTTTTGGAGCTGTCCTGTGATGCTGTGCATGACGCCACGGTTGTGAAGGATGACCAAATCTCCCTCAATCCATCGGTGGGCGTAAATGTTCTCGGCTGCGTACACCTTTTTCTGCATTGAATACACAATTCTTCGAACTTCCTCAACGTCATCGATGACATTGACGTTGCCAGTCTTAGGATCGCGGGTGGTCAATTTATAAACGCAGCACCCATGAACTTGAAGGAATGGCCGTGAATCATTGAGTGGGTTCTTCCAAACCATCTATTGTCTGATCAGCTGGGATTACACAATATTCATGCACAAAGACTTACGGGATGCTCAGCAACCTTGGACCATGACCATTCAGAAAGGTTTTCAGTCTTCACCTCTCGGCCAAAATTAGGAATCGTAAGGCCATCATCTGATGACTTGCACTGCCTGATATACTCATACGCTTGAGGGGCATAGGTAACGGTAGTATTGAGAGCGAATTCTTGTTCTTCTGGGGTCAATAGGTCAAATGCACGAGCGCCAGAAAAGACTGTGATGATTAGTGAATGATTTAACGCTTGGAATTATGATACCTACAAGCAGTTGCACCAGCTGCAATCTCTTTCTCTGTTCCGTCGGCAAATTCGATCTTTTGGTCCTCAAGATCAGGAATGCGAATGGAGTGAAGAACTGTGACTTCACCCGGTAGACGCTCATAAAACGGAGTATCCATGTGCCATCTGTATGGGCGCGTGTAGCCTTGATCGATTTCCTTTTGGCTCAATGGAGACTCGTGAAACAAGGTGTGGTCCTGCCAATGTGTCAGCGAGGATCGGCTGGAGAGACTTCACAACGTACCAAGTGCACAACTTCGAGTTCGTCAATCCCTTCGTAGTCCTTGAACTTTCCAGAGCCAATGATGCCAACTTGAGGCGCCCGCGGCACACGTCCGGCCTTGTAAGCAGACAGGATGTTTTTTGGGTCGCTAACAGCCTTTGTGCCCGCTGAGTGGATGTCTGTAGCGCTGGGGTCGAAGATCTTGGCGAGCTTCGGGATTGTGACCGGATCAATGCCCTTTTGGTTGCGAATAACAATCACTTGATTCTCAAAAAGAGCTTGCCTCAATACATCCTTGTCCGACTCCGCAAGGCGATCTAGGTCAAGGATGGGCATGTTGGCGGGGAGATTGACTTCTGCACCAATAGCAGAAGCTTGTCTCATCTCTGGGGACAAGAGGGAAAAACTCAAGCCTTCAGCACTAGGCATTTTGAAGTAATATTTTGCAAAGAGTTGGATTGGGTGTATTCAATAAAGAATGACTGCGTCTGGCACCTCAGAACTTTCGGCGGTGTCGATGGGAGGTATTTGAACATCTGTTTGCTCGGAGGAGTTGGTACTACTCCTCCGTTCCCAGTGATAAATTGGTGACGTTGTAATCTTGACCAGATTGGAGCCAATCGGGTATATGATATTGGTTATCTGCTTTGTGCCCGTTTCTCCGCTCTAATTTGCCGTGCGGACGAGTTTATCAACTCACCCGGCGAAGCGTATCCACTTCACGATCGAAATCTGAAATGTGGGGGACGCGATAAGATCTGGCGCGGACGAGATGACAATCTCACCCGACATCTGGGGTATCGCTCAATTGGACACAAATCAGGTCCGCGCGATTATTAAACTGAAGCGATAAGCAAAATGATTAGCGCTGTGTTGTTCGTATGGGACTGATATGTAGCCAATATTGGAGATTGATCACTGTCATTGCATTTGACCAGCTTGTCTTCCATGATGTAGGAGCTAAGAGGGAGCGCAAGGTCATCGACGTGGCCAGCTTTGTTATGTATTTAACCTTACGAATGCCCCAGGTTCTGGCTTAGATTGCAAAAATTTTTTTTGGACAACATCTCCTTAACAATTATTCTCATTTCAGCCATGGCGATGCCATTTCAATCAAAGCCTCTTCGGCAAGCTGCCGACTCGCCAGTCGATTTTGGAGCGCAAGTGGAAGGGCTTGATGTTGAGAATATCACTGGTAAGTATCCTAGTTTGAGCTTAAATGCATTTTTACTAAGCAGCTACAAACAGACGACGCCTTTGAACGCCTTCGAAAACTTCTCTACGAGAACCAGGTTGTCGTCATCAAGAACCAGTCTCATCTTTCGCCCCGAGCGCAATACGAGCTCACCCGGCGCTTCGACCCAAATTCGGATGTTTATAGTCACGGAAAATCGATTGACAAGCGAAGCGTTCTGCACGCTGACCTCAAGACCATCCCATCACAGCCCCAAGTGCAGGTCATTGGACATGGTCATGTCAAGGAGTTTGAGGGACTGTCTGATATCCAATTGAAGCACCCTCACCACAAGACCTTCCATAAAAGCCCCATCCCCGAGGAAGATGACGAGGATTATACCCACTTCTATCGTTGGCATATCGACTCAGCCATGTACAACCTCGATCCTCCTCTCGTCACATCTCTATTTGCAGTCCAGGTCCCAAAGGGCCGGCGTCAGATTTGCCGTTATGATGATGAGTCTGGAGCCACCCTCGATGTACCTCTTGGGACAACGGCGTTCTTCAGCGGATACAAATTATATGACCTGCTATCGGAGGATGAGAAAAGATTTGTTTGCACCAGCCGAGTTGAATATGCACCTCATCCGTACATTTGGATGAGTAAGGCCAAGTCACGCTCAAATGGGCTGGGAATCGTGTCTGAAGGACTGGAGCTTTCCGAAGAGGATCTTCCCCCCATTGAGAGATCCAAAGTAAAGATATATCCTATGGCCTGGAAGAATCCTGTAACTGGAAGATTGGCAATGATGGTGTACCCTACGTGCGTACGCAAGATCCACCTGGAGAGTGGCGAGATTATGGATGATCTTCCCAAGATTCGAGATCTTCTGTACAAGCTGCAGCGGCGAGCCATTGAACCGACTAGGATCTACACCCATGATTGGTCTGAGGGAGATCTGGTTCTTTTTAATAACCATGGCGTCATGCACTCAATTGTGGGCTCCTTTAAGGAAGACGAAGTACGAATTTTTAGGCAGTGCAACATGGCAGCCAGCACGCCGCCAAAGGGCCCGAGTCACGATTTGGTACATTGATATTGATGAGTAAATAATTTGCAATATTACACCTCATTGAACTATCTCCTCCTGTTGATGCATTCCACATATGTACACCAAATTCTTGCCTTCCAACAGTCTTCCTTTCTTCCTAATCACATGCATGAATAAACATAAGCTCAAATACTGCTGATCTTCGCACTCTGGCCTGCTCTCCTGGCTGAGATTCATCCTTGGATTATCCTTTGGACGGCATCAAATCCTGACAGCTTTTTGGCTGTGTTGTCAAGCATTCCATGAGGCATCACACTGGCAAGCCAAGCCAGCCATGACATCTCGCCTCTCCAGATAACTGAAGGCGGGTTTTTCTTTAGCAAATCTCGGACAGTTAATTTGGCCCACTGCTCCGCAGACATTGCCTTGCCAGTCTTGAACTCTTCTTGTCGCATTCCCTTCTCTGCTGCTTGCTTTGCTGGTTCGTAGATGGAACCCTTTGGCAGCGTCCAGGTTCCAGAGTCCTGCATAGTCTGGATGATGTTTGTTCTGACGACGCTTGTTCGCAGGTCAACGACTTTGATGTTGAAGGGTTGGAGTTCGAGACGTAGAGTGTCGGTAATAAGCACCAGCGCAGCCTTGGAGGAATTGTAGATGGATTGGAATGGCAGATTGCTAGTTGAGCCGCTGGACGTATTGTTTGCAATGATTGCATTCGTCGATTTTCTTAACAATGGTATAAATGCCTGGATCACTGCAACATGTGACCACACGTTTACATCATAAACCTTTTTTGCCTCTGCAATGTCAACATCTGCGAGAGGCATAAGGCTCAAGGTGCCAGCATTGTTGACAAGAATATCGAGCGAGGGCACTTTTGCGACACACTCCGCAATGGAAGATTCTGACTGTATATCCAGTGCGATTGTTTCGATGCCGAGGGACGCGAGGTGGCTCATCTTCGCCGGATTGCGAGCGGTGGCGTAGACATGAAGGTCGGCTTTGTGGAAGGCAATTGCTAGCTCAGCGCCCATTCCGCCATCTGAACAGCCGGTAATTAGGACCGATCGCTTAGGAGAAGACATCTTCAAGGAGGATGTATTATTTTGTTTGGAATCAATCGGGTATGTGATAGGAATGATCTGAGGTCTTGTGTCGTCAGGTTCAGCGACAGTCTACGATGACCACCCATCATATAGCTCTCTGCATGTAGCAGCCAAACGCAAGAACTGGGTTTAGCAACGCAATTATTAATCTGGGTATTTTAGTGGTGTTTGGTTAATCTATTGGAACGGAGTGAATGGTACGCCGATGCGGCAGAGAACTGGGCCGAGTCTCGTGTAGTGCTGTCTCTGGGAATGATTCAAGGCTGGTTTAAATATGGGGACAGGAGGAATCCAATCCCGATTCTTATAAAGACGAATGAAAAGTCTGGAAATTTTCGAGATTGTTGGGCGCTAAAACCTAGCACGGCGGCTGGCCGATTCAAGACTGCGGAGTTGCGGACTTGAGGCGGAGTTTCAGGGATATCAAAGCGCACGACATGAAGAGCAAAAATAAAGGAGACAACACGGTAACGTTTTTTTTAATTCATGCAAATATGGCTAAATAAATGATTGAAAAAAAAGGCGTCTAAGCTTTAATGTTGATTCAGGGTGTCGATGTTGACAGCAAAGTGGCAGAAAGTTAAAACAAATGGAACGTTTGATTCGGTATAATGCCGGGTGGAAAATATCATTAAACAAAGGTAAACACTTCCCATTATTCCACAACAACACGAGCGCGTCCCAGGTTAGGCACAATGGCTAGGGTTGTCTCAGCGTTGGAATCTCTCTGCGAAGTGACTCTGACAACAGCAATGTAGGTTCCGGGAGCATCAAAGGTGTGCGCAATGTCCATCTCAACGGTAGTGCTGGCCGAGCCAAAGTTCTTCTTTTCAAACTCGCCTGTGCCGCGTGGGTCCCATTCAACCGAAACAATGTTGCCAGCGTTGGGAGGTACGTCTGCATGCAGCTTGAAGCGTACTTCTTTTCCGACACTCGTTCGGGCGAGTGTCGAGTTCTGAACGGTGAGGTCGACCACAGGCTGGATGCCAAGGCGCTTCTCGGCGGTCGCAGGCAGAATTACCTGGTTGTTTTGGATCGTGTAGTTTGTGGGCTCGGGGGGCGTAGTTCCCTTTTCAACCCAGGCACTCAGGTCGCGCAGGTGTTGCTGGTAGAAGCCTCTGAAGTCCACAATACGTCTGGACATGGGTGCGAGCACGGCAGAAATGTTATGATCGGCGTTGTCGTGATAATAGAGGCGGTAGTTGTCGTTGAATTTATCACCAAGTGCCTTTTGAACTTGGTGCTTGTACCAGTCGGCGTGCCAAGGGAACGCGTCAAAGTCGAGCATATTGTTCATGACGATCAACTTGGATCTGATATTTCCAGTATGCGAACCACCTCCACTGGCTCCTTTGGCTGTTGGGGGAGCAAGCACCTTCTCGCGTTGGGGATACAAAGCTTTCCCACTCTTGTCGCGGAGATAGTCGTAGCCGTAGAAGCCATCTTCAATGGGTGGGACCTGGTGCCTGTAGAACGAATGGACTGATAGGAACCAGCGATTATCAACAGTAATTGTCTCGCCCTTTGCGACAGTAGCTAGGATGGTGGCATTGTTGCCGGATGCGATTGAGATGGTGCGAGTGTCGACATTGAGCTTTCCCGAAAAGGAACCGGCCGAGCCATCCTTGGCTGCTATCGCAAATTCAAGACCAGGAGCAGTCGTGTTTGCGGGTACCGAATTGAGAACAACCTCGACTGGCACGCCGTCTGAACCCTTGGTGATGCTCTCAACCGTTGCGCTGAATGAGACCAGCGCATTTCGGAAAAAGTCACCCAGTTCGGATTTATCCGCACCAATGTATCCTGACTTGCTCCAGAAATCATCCGCGTAAGTTGGGTCACTGCCTTTCACAATTGAGATCACGATGTTGATGAGGCTGTCCCACAACAGGGTTCTGTTTTGGCCAACGCCGGAAAAGTCCTCCCAGGCGGTCGAAGGCACGCCAAGTGCAGTGGTTTCTTCGAGAATAGAACGTTCAAGGTCGGTGAGAAAAGGAAGCGAAAGATCGGTGCCGGTGGCGACGGCATCTGCTACCTTGTCGGCCTTCCCGGTAAGAAACAATCCTGACAAACTTCGGATAGACCAGTTGTTCAGAAGGGACATGGGTATCGCTTGGATGAGTGTGACACAGCCGTTCCAGACATCGAAGGTGTTTTCAGTGGCCCCGATTGCTTGCAAGGAGCCACCGCTTCCTCCATAGAGATACCCATAGATCTGGCGAGATGCATCTCCATAGTATTCTTGCGCAACCTTTCGGGAGAGTTTCGCAACGGCGGCGTCGGCACGGTATCCGCTCGATCCAGAGACCTGCACGGTATAACCTCCACTTTCAAGGCCAAAGGAGATGGTGTAATCTTCCGCTGTTGAACTTTGTGAAGGATAGATGAGCTGGAAGAAGCGACCATCCCATTGCGACTTGGGGGGGAGATAAATGTTGAAGGTCACGGCGGTTCCGTTGAAATGACCCGATACTCGATGATGGGGGGCAGGGAGTGTTTGATCGGTACCGTTATCGATAATTGGGCTGTTGTACATCGGATCAATGCAGTCCAAAGTGATTTGCAATGCGCCATTGGTGGTGATGCACTCGACTTCGGACCTGGGAAGGATGGCTCCCGAGGCCACGCCAGAGAGCGCGAGAAACGCCGTGATGGCGGCCATACTCCTCCTATATTTCAATTGTTAGAAGCTAGAGGCCTTGACGCATTGTGGGAAATATGGCGGGTATGAGTTGAGATGAGGTATGGGCTTATTGATTGCCGTGGACTGAATAACTTACCGAAATGGCGGGAGAGGGCACATGGTGGTCGTAGTGTACTGAACCCACTTATCAAAGTCCCGAAAAGACTTTCGTGGATGATAGTGCGAATTAGCGACAAGCGGATGCTTCTATCGTGCAGGATTATTCGTGCTGGTAGTGAACAAGTGCCCTCTTTATAATACTGACTGGCCAAGAGACCCAAGCCCACACCCGGTTTCGCCGAGTCTGGGTGCCATTTACGATCGACACCTTTTAATTAGCCAAGAGCTGGCTAGAATTTGATTCTTGGCGACACTCCTCTCCTCGTAACATCTCTGTGCTAGGACTTGGTTTCTCCAAAACCTAGCTCAGATGTTTACATGGGAAAGTGGGTTCGCTCGCCTCGTCTGGTCGCGCTGGGCCCTTGAGTACGACGTGCATTGACCTGCGAAAATTCACGGTGGAGGGCAAATCAACGAATACATGACAGCACTGCGAAGATTCGATTTGAATTGGTATCACAGGTGTTTCGTGCGGTCAAAGCAGACAATAAAGAGGAGGCTAACGAGAAAAAGTTCGCCTGTCAACAGGGAAAAAGGCGATGGCATTTCATTTTACCAGAATGCTAGGGTGTAATTCAGTGCCACGTCATGTCTAATTTTCGCAATTATTTATCGCTTTTGCCGTCAAAGCGTCCACCCTCTAATCTGACAACCACTCGGTTTCGCTCTGTCGTAATTGGAATGCGAAAAAAGCGCCCGAAGTGCGAATATTCAAGCCACCCCACATGGGATCCCCACTGAGCCACTGGTGAGGGTTAGGATCGCCCAAAACTACAAACTAGGTACGAGCGTTGAGCTGAGTTACGATTGACCCCTGTCCTGTGGAAGCATGTGGACTTTTTATCCACGGAACTAGAAATGCAGCCCCCGCGAACTGAACCTCGGACTACCCTGTGACTGTGGGGTCAATGATTTCATCGATAGATGGGTGGTTATTCAACGCTCTGCATCGTGACGCATTCAATATGGACCATTTATTACAAGTTGAACTTATTATAGTTAGAAATAGACCGAACAAATGAGAGAACAACGGCAGCAGCCATAAATTTGCAAAATGGAGTTGAAACTAGTTATACCTTGGTTTCATCTGGTTCCTTCGCATGAACCTGACCCATAGAGCATACATACACTTTATTTTTAGCTTATATTAAGCATATAGTCCAGTATCTTTGAAATGAAACATGAAATTTGATGCTTTTGTTCCAACTTGGCGAAAACTTAAGCCCTTCGACTAGCAAAATCGTTCCTGACCATTTTGGCGGTATTTGGTGTGGAGAGTGTAACCTATAACGACAATGAATTTTGCTGAAGGAAAATTGAGCCTTTGAGTGGCTTAGGGTATCTAGAATATGATTTCTCTAATTGAATCAACACTGCTATATAGGGAGCGTTGGCATCCTGATAAATGACCTAGGACATGCCGGACCTGACAAGTCTGCTTCGGGGATAGTCTTACCTGCATTGCGTGTAAACAAGTTCTATTCCAATTCATATAACATTGAGCTTTCTTGGCTAAAGCTTCTCTAGTGGACCTAAATACAAAGTATCTTGGAAATGGTAGAACCCAGAGCCGACCGCTCTCGTCTCCCCGCCATTCGGCAACGTAACAATGGCTCGTGAGTTGGGAGGAACTTGTATCTCTAGGTGGAATCCGCGTCTATCAAATGCTCCCTCATCATTCTCAAACCACCACTTGGATACAATTTCCCCATATCCACTGATGAATGTAGCCTTTGCACTGGTGAGACCTCCCCCCGGAATTGGCGCGACGTAGAAGGTTTTCCATCCGGCATCGCGAGGAGAGAGGCCACCAATCACTTGGTGCATCCAGTCGGCGACAGAACCAAAAGAGTAGTGATTGAAGCTAGTCATGGAACCGGTGTTTAGTTTGCCGTTCGGCATCAAGCTGTCCCAACGCTCCCATGTGGTTGTGCCACCTTTGATAACCTGGTAGAGCCAAGAGGGAACCTTTTCTTGAAGAAGCATACGGTAGAAATCATCGGTCGCTTCGATTTCCTTGAGAGCAAAACCAATGACTTGGGTTCCTGCAAAACCCGTGCCCACAAGATATTCATTTTCAGAAATAATGCTTCGGAGTGTTTTGGCTGCAGTGACTCGGTCCTTGTCGTTGAAAATGTTGAAGTGAAGCCCCAGGGCATAAGCGGTCTGAGTCCGATTCGCCATTGATCCATCACTTCCAATCCAACCCTTATAGAAAGCCTCCCGCAGCTTTTTGGCCTCCTCCATGTATCGAGTGGCCTCGTTGTCATCTTTACAGGTTCTAGATATGTCCGCAAGTAGCTCTGTCATGCGAATTAGATACGCATCGGCAACCAAATAATGGTCTGTCGTTGCGGCTCCAGGATCCTCCGGCGGCGATAAAGGATCCAACCAGTCGCCATACTGAAACGTCGACCGATCCCATAGGCCAGCCTCATTGCGCCAGATCCCTCTATCGAGCCAATTCTTAGACTGGGGATGCTGCTCACGTAGCATCTCTTTGTCACCAAAGGCGCGATACAGATTCCATGGTCCACCAACAGCAACGTCGCCCCACACCGCCGAGGGACTGAAGGGGGGTCCCTTGGGGTCCCACTCGTCTGGAGGCAGAGTGGGAACGTAGGAAGGCACCACCATGGTATCATCGCGCCGCATATCATTCCACAAATCTCGATGCCATCCCCTCCAGAACCCAGCCGTGTTGTAGAGATAGTTTGATGTGGGGCCGAAAGCGTGGGCGTCACCTGTCCAGCCCATTCGTTCATCACGCTGAGGGCAGTCTGTGGGCACAGAAACGAAATTGCTTCTCATGGACCAACGCACATTTTTGTGGAACTGGTTGAGTAGGGGATTTGAAGACTCCAACCAGCCCGTCTGTTCCATGTCGGAATGGATGACGAGGGCAGTGAGAGAGTCTGTGGTGGGCTCTCCTGGCCAGCCATCAACTTGAACATAGCGAAAGCCATGGAATGTGAACTTTGGAGCCCATGTCTGGGGGCTGTTTCCATGAAGAATGATCTTATCAGTAGCCTTGGCGGATCGAAGCGGATCTAATCCCAGCTCACCGCTATCATCGAGGACTTCCGCGTGGCGGAGCGTGACAACACTCCCGCGGGGACCTTTGACGTTGTTCAACCGCACAATACCCGCCATATTTTGGCCAAAGTCTACAATGAGTTTTCCTGATGGTGATTGCAGAACACCTTTGGGTTTGCGTTCCTCGGTGACGCGGACGGGAGGGCCATCGGGTGAAACTAATTCACCTCGAATGTTTGGCAAAACTCTTGTTCCCAACCACGCGCGTTCAAAAGCGCCAGCGGACCACCCCTCAAAAGCAGGTTCCATGGTTGAGTCGTAGGTTTCACCGTCATAAATTTGCGAATCAAGAATTGGGCCAGTCGATGCCTTCCATGAATTATCCGTAGGTAGTTTGATCACTGTCCCATCCTCAAAGGTAACAGTGATTAGTGCGATCAAGCCGATTTTGTCACCGTAAAAGTTGCGACTATAGGGCGTGAAGCTAAAATATCTTCCCGAGAACCACCCTTCGGAAACAACGACGCCGACGGCATTGATGCCCCCTTTGACCAACTCGGTAATGTCGTGGGTATCATAGACATGCCGATGATGATAAGATTGCCACCCTGGGGCCATGACATGATCGCCAACTCTGTGCCCGTTAACCTGAGCTTCGAAAACCCCAAGTGCAGTGATGTATAAACGAGCATATCGAATCTTACGAGATTCTTCGACATCAAAACTCTTGCGGAAATAAATTGGTGGTTTCGCGCGGTCCACATCAAAGTCTTGCTCTATTGTGATGGGGCTAGCCCCAGACCAGTCGTCCTTACTCAGCAGGCCAGTCTCTACCGAAGCAGGGTCCGACCATGGTGTTGATGGCTGGCCCTTTTGTCCATGTGCCCTGACCCTCACTGTAGCCTTCTCCGCGGTCGCAAGAGGAGTGCCAGGCCACGGGACAAGACGAGACTCTGATGAGTTCAAGCTGAAGACTGCTTGACGTCCATTGCGTGAGATTTCAACGTCGTAGCTGCTCTGCTCCCAATTAACGACGTTGCCCTGGAAGCGCCAAGAGATTCGCGGTTTGGTCTCTCCGATACCCAGAGACTGGCTATGATGCTCAAACGTGACTTGGGATATTCTGCAAGGCATGGCTTGGACGTGGGGGGGATGAAGTTTAGAACTGCCCCTACTCCAGACCTTTAGATCTGTTGGCTATCAACTTATTTAACTAAAAGATATTTCGGTACAAAGCAGCTACGACTATGGATTTGTGATCATGGATCAGAGAGTTTGTGTATTTCTGGTGCGAGCCAAGAGCATACACGAAGAGGCCTGAGTCAGGATTTCCCCTCTCGGTATCTTGGATGCATTGCAAGTGCATTGTTTAGATTTAGGCTAAATAAATACAAAGGGTTCATGTGTTGTCATCGCACTCAAATGCTCTGACGCGGTTACAGCGGTTTGGATTGTGGTTCCACTGTTTAGTCTCAATCTTTTTTCGCACAATGTGCGAAAAGTCTGTGGTTGGAGACACAGAGAGGGGGCGGGGGGGTTTAGATTGCGGGTACGTAACTGGATCCATCACAGGATCCTACGCGTTGTTCCGGCTTGTCAGCTGGTTGCTTATGGATAATAGCGCCAAGTAACTCTGTGGCTTGACGTCTCGGGGAGAAGGCACCCGAGACAAATCGTATCCGGAACAGTGATGAGCGAGGAGTTTACATTGCATGAGATGTCTTTTGGCAAAATACCAACCCTGCAGATCGTGAATACAAGAAAAGAAAATGTTCTTACGTCCAACTCGAGTTGTTGGCTAGACTCCAAAGTAAGCGTGTATCTTGCGTTTAAGTGCTCTGCCTTTGCCCTATACAGTACAACGCAAGTATTTTCGAAATTTGTTCATTTTCGCAAATGAACATGACCGATATGAACACAAACGAGGCAGTCGATCGCCTTATGAAAGAGCTGACGCTGGAAGAAAAGATCAGTCTTCTGGCAGGCCAAGGGCGATGCAGAACAACGGGCGTGGGCCGACTCAATATTCCACCCTTAGATGTATGTTTCATTCCCAACATACTACTACTGATTTCTCTTTTGCCAAATTAATCACTGACGTAGACATCTGATGGGCCCCATGGACTTCGTGGATATCCCTTCTTTAATCCTGTGGGTTAAACTTGTACCTCGGCTCTACCAGGTCCTTGAGCTGACTCTGAATTCTTGTCGCAGAATCCTGGTTGCTTGTTGCCCTGTGGCACGGCCATGGGGGCTACCTTCGATGTCAAATTGATGCAGGGTGTAGGAAATCTCCTTGCTGGAGAGGCGTTATGCAGAAATGTCTCTGTTATCCTTGGTCCCGTGGTTTGCATCCAGCGCTCGCCGCAGTTGGGTCGAGGATTCGAGGCCTTTGGTGAAGATCCCATCATGAGCGGCTTGATGGCTGCATCCTACATAAATGGCATCCAAGAGAAAGGCATTGCGGCCTGTATTAAGCATTATTGCGCTCATGACCAGACATACATGTCCCTGTATGATGATTGTCTAATGTCAGAGCGCACACTACGAGAGATGCATCTCTTGCCCTTTCAAGTTGCTATCAAGGAATCTCACCCATGGTCGGTCATGAGTGCATACAACAAGATCAATGGGATTCATGTGAGTGAAGACCCGAAACTTCTAAATGCCATTCTTAGGGAAGAGTGGGGATGGAACGGGTTGGTCATGAGCGATTGGTGGGGAAGCTACAGTACGACAGAGTCCATCAACGCGGGGCTCGATTTGGAGATGCCCGGTCCGACTCAGTGGAGGGGAGAGCTCCTCAAGGTTGCCGTGCAGTCCCGCAAAGTTTCTATGCCAGCCATCGATGCAGCAGTCAAAAATGTCTTGACTCTTGTGAACAAGGTCACTCCAGCAATCAGCAATGCAAAATATGACCTACGAGGAAACGACACACCGAAAAATAGAGAATTCATCCGCAAGGTTGCAGCCGAGTCCATTGTTTTGCTCAAAAACAACTTCTCAATACTTCCGCTCGACACCCATACGAAAAAGACGTACGGCTTAATTGGCGACCATTTTAAGGAAGCTGGAATATGCGGTGGCGGCAGTTCGGAAGTCAGGCCTTACTACGTCGTCCAGCCATATGATGCCTTTGTTGAAGAGATCGGGGAAGACAACATCAAATTTGAACTAGGATGCTATTGTAAGTGCCACGTTTTCAACCGTCGCCATTACTAACCTTTCAAGCGCATAATTGGACTCCTCTCATCTGGGATGAGCTTACTATTCCGGGATCAAGCAACAAAGGATTGCACATTGATTTCTTCGACAAGAACCCAGAAACTGTGTCCGATTCAAAGAAGATCCACACGGAAACAACTGACAAGAGCATGTTCATCTTTGCAGATAGTCTACCACAGCCGTTTGCCAGTACATACTACGCTCGAATCCGAACGACATACACTTCACCCAAGGCCATGAAGCTCAGATTTGGTCTTAGTGTTGCCGGAAAGGGGAAATTGTTGCTAGGCGGAAGAATCATCATTGACCAATGGAATGATCATCCTCACAAATCCAAGACGGATCTTACTCCAGCCTTCAACGGGATGTCCATGGAGAGAACTACTGATATTGATGTTCAAGAAGGCGACCGCCTGGATCTTGAGATTCTCCTCACCAATGACGAGCTCGGACCTGTGACGGGTATTGCACCAGCTGCGGGCGCAAGGCTAGGTTGTTGCGAGGTGATTGATGAGGACAAGACGATAGCCGCCGCTGTCGAGCTGGCCAGGAGTGTTGATATCCCCATTATAATTGCAGGCTTGTCATCCGATTGGGAAACTGAAAACGGAGAACGAAGTACCCTATCTCTCCCAGGCCGCGTCAACGAGCTTATTGATCGAGTTTTGGACGCAAACAAAAACACGGTGAGTGACTATGGTAAAGGCTTGTTAGTTTAATCCCGGAATGGCGCTGATGAGTTTCGGTCTAGATTATTGTGACCCAGTCCGGTATGCCAATCACAATGCCATGGGCGGACAAGGCATCTACCATTGCCCATGCCTGGCTAGGTGGGCAAGAGGTTGGCCATGGTATCACAGATGTTTTGTTCGGACGAGTTAACCCTCACGCCAGAATGTCGTTGACTTTCCCCAAAAGATTGCAGGATAATCCAGCATATCTCACTTTTGGAAAGGCTGACTACGAGCTGGTCTATGGCGAAGGTGTCTTCGTTGGGTATCGTTACTACGAACAGCTGGACACTGAGCCTCTGTGGTATTTTGGCCATGGATTGTCATACACTCAATTTGCTTACAGCAGCCTTTCCGTTCCAAATGAATTTATACCCGATCCCATTCACAAAATCAGGATCAGTGTGGATGTTCAAAACATAGGGCAACTGAAGGGTGCGGAAATCGTTCAGGTCTACATTGCAGACCCGGAAAGCGTATTCCAGCGACCCAAAAAGGAATTGAAGGCTTTCCGAAAAGTCACTCTTGAACCAAATGAGAAGTGCACCGTCCATATTGACTTGGACAAGTATGCGCTGTCATACTGGTGCCATGAGTATGGGAAATGGGTGGCCGAGGCGGGTGAATTCCAAGTTATTATTGCTAAGAGCTCAAACCCGCAGGACGAAGTTGCGCGGGCAACATTCCAACTGCGAGAGACTTTCCGGTGGGCAGGATTGTAAGGGTTGAGATATTCATGATAGATTGAATGCAAATTGTTGGCTTTTAAATAAGACATCCTCTTGGGGT